>OY293417.1:31236127-31278627 GCA_958502065.1 Chrysolina americana
AAAGAGCCATCGTTTTACCCACATAATTTATAAATAATGGATAATATGCGTCTGGGCATTTTTCCGTAATACAGAGAAAAAATGCGCCATTATTTTTATACAGGGTAGTCAACAATATACTCAATTCTTCAGTGATTGATTTCGCCTAACACCGGCTTCACAGAACTTCGATTGAAGCATGCGGCACATCCCCACCATAGTGATGATTTTGCAACAGAAGGAAATATTTTGAGGCGCGCTGCAAAGTTAAGGTTGGACTATTGTTATTTGTTGCATGGTTTGTTGTATGTTTGATCAACTGTAGATATGAGATTTTGGAGAATTATTTTTCTGATGGGGTACTGGGGAAAACCTCACTTTTCATCTTTTGGAGGCGCTGCAAACGCATGAAGTTAAAATGATATCAAGCAGCAGCATCGTGGTATTGTAGTGGGAGTGAGGGGAATACAGAATTAACCAATCACAGAAATGCCGCACGCTGCAGTCGATGTTCTGTGAAGCCGGTGTAAGAGGTTAAGAGTTTATTGATGCAATGAAAGAGTTGTATTTCGTGTAAGTGAATTTAATAAAATCGCAAAGCGCTTTCGGCGTTAGGCCATCATCGGTGCTATACCTGCAAGTAATCGTGAAAAAATAGGGTTAAGAAATTTTGAATTACTTACTCGTCAGGTATTTATACAGGAGCATTAATTATAAAAAGTCAACAAAACCATGGTTAACATTGGTTTTTATCGGACGCACATACATGTTAAATGTTTAGTTTTCATATATATATATATATATATATATATATATATAATATATATATATATATATATATATATATATATATATATATATATATATATATATACATACTATACAAAGTTATAGTCACTTCCTAAAGGATTGTTATCGACTGTTTTACAGTCACTTGGACATAACCGACTTTCCAAACCCATGAATCATTATACGTATAATATTACATTAGTATGTATAACGGGTCATATTGGTCAATAAAATCTTTTTTCAGGATTAATTTTTGTAGCACTACCTATTCCAAATCCAATAAGTTATGTTCTGATAAGACGTTATAGTTTCATCTAATTTAGAGGACAAAAACGCGTTTTGTTTTTTGACGAAAATTTTGGATCATACCCCTATACTGAAAATAATAGACAGATCGTTTTTGAATATAAAAAACAATGTATTGGTAATGTTGATTAAACAAAAAATAAGGTAACTTGTGACGAATTCAGTTGTTCAATATTACCTTTGATTTAGATACTGCGTTACATTTACTTTTTAGGTAATTTACACTGTATTCAAAATCTTAAAAACTATTACGTTCATTTGGTCCTAATTTTGTCCACACAATTATGAAATTGTTGATTATTACATGTGACAGTTTTGTCAACTTTGTATGTTGCATTTCTATAAGATATGCATTTTTAAACTGTACAATATTACGATACATGGGGTTGTTACAACAAAACCATACTCGTGGAAATCTTTTGATAAATTAAATTCTGTTACACAAATTTTCAAAATAAATTTTTGAAACCATAAACAACACAATCTTCACTCAACAAGAAGATTGAAATCAACAATACACGAAAACTCAAGAACAAATAATATCGTAATACCGTAAACTTTAAAAATGCATCTCTTCGAAACGGTACACACAAATGTGACAAAACTTTCATATATAATAATCAGAATTTTCAAAATAGTGTGAGTGAAATTAGTTCTAAATTATTGGAACAGTTTTTGAGATATTAAATAAAATCATTGCAAATGGCCTATAAAGAAAGGTAACGCAATGGCCTAAAATGAACGGTATCTAAATGAAAGGTAAATGAAAGGTAATATTCATCAGAAATCTTATTTTCAAACAACAGTAGCTATGAACTACTTTTCCGTAGTCAAAAATAATCCATCAATTCTTATCAGTATAGAGGGTATAATCCAAAATTTTAAATATATTTATATTTCAAACAGAGAAATTCGTCAAAAAACAAAACACGTTTGTATAACCTAGAATAGATGAAACTATGATGTCTTACCAAAACACAACATGTTGGTTCTATAATTGTTTTAGAAAAAAAAATAAATAAAAATCGATTACTTTGACAATGCCCCTTATACATCCCATGTACTATCATTATTAAGATTATAATTGGACGTGTATATGAGAATTTGTCTTATTTCGACTAACAAAATAGTAATAATGAAATATGGTATATTAGGTAATCCAATCTTCCCCAATAAAACCTATACAATAGGTAAAGTCGTCGGCAAGTATTCAACAAAAAACAACTACTGCCCCCTACGACCATTGAATTATATTTGTTTAATACTTGGCAAAGTTTTCTACAAGAACCACTTTGCAATGCATTTCAAATATCAAAGCTGAAATTATTTTTCGATTTAATTGGGGGAACACCTCCGTACCGGTTTCATGGTCATTGCCAATCATCAGCGAAGGCTAGTTCGACCCAATTGAATCGAAAAATCCTTTCATCCTAATTGGAAATCCCTGAGACAAACACAGGTATGAATTCAGCGCCATCTCTGGGTTCCAGTTTAAATTGCACTCCGACTACGTGTCGACTTCAACATGAAGCCAGAAACATCATGAAAGAGGGGCGACACCCCTTGACGGAAGACCATAAAACTAATAATGAAATATGGTGGATTACGTAATCCAATCTTCCGCAATAAAACCTATACAATAGGTAAAGTCGTCGGCAAGTATTCAACAAAAAACAACTTCTGCCCCCTACGACCATTGAATTATATTTGTTTAATACTTGGCAAAGTTTTCTACAAGAACCACTTAGCAATGCATTTCAAATATCAAAGCTGAAATTATTTTTCGATTTAATTGGGGGAACACCTCCGTACCGGTTTCATGGTCATTGCCAATCATCAGCGAAGGCCTCATGAAAGAGGGGCGACACCACTTGACGGAAGACCATAAAACTAATAATGAAATATGGTGGATTACGTAATCCAATCTTCCGCAATAAAACCTATACATTAGGTAAAGTCGTCGGCAAGTATTCAACAAAAAACAACTACTGCCCCCTACGACCATTGAATTATATCCAACTGCGGCGTTTTTACGAACTTTGGCCGCTTATATCTTAGAAGCGGCACATACACTACAACATTATAAAATTTCAGCCTGCCAATTTGACCAAGAGACATTTTTTTTGTTTTCGTTCGGTGTCCTTTATCCCTTGAACTGAATATGAATAATTTTCTCAGTTTTCAAATGAGCAATAAAATTAGATTTATTTTCAAGAAATGCAGATATTCTTATACTTCGTCATCTTTTTGCAAAATCAATTATTTCAAGTATCTGCTTGTGGACAATTAAAATAAAAGACATCATGTAACTGAATGATGGTTTAATAAAAAAAATTAACATAAATATGTGTTTTAATGTATGGTTTAATTGAAATATCATGCCTGGAAAAATTCATTTATTATATTTACATATTTATTATTCAATTTTAATTCGCAAAGTGATCATCATAGTCAATTTACTGGTAAGGATAAATAATACTTTCACTCAATAAGAGCGTGGTTTGATACACCCTGTATACAGTGGCGGATACAGGGTGGGGTAGCACGGGGGCACGTGCCCTCCCTAGACCGATGAGGATTACACTAGATATCATGATGAAATAAATTCATATTTGAAGAAAAATATCTGAAATATACAGATTTTTTCTCTTGTGTCCCCCCGCCTTTAAAAATTTTCTGGATCCGCCCCTGCGCTGTTTATTAATACCTTCAAGAGATACGAATTATTTACGTAACGAGTTAGGAATTGCCTTATTTTGAGTAGTGTTTGCAAAATCACTTACTTAATAATACACTTCTTAAGGTGTTACACTTTTCCACTAACTCTGAAAGAAAAAATGTATTTTTACATCGAATGAATATTATTCAGTAACTTCAAGTTGAAGAATCCATTGCTCATAACTTTTCGAAGTTGTTGGTATCATTTCTGATCTCAGATGCTGTCTACCCAGTATGTTGCCGCAGTTCGGGTTTAACCGCGTCTAGAATTTGTTGAAATTCGACGTTTCGGCTCCGATTTTGGAGCCATTTTCAAGAACTGAAAAAGAAAGAAAATTAATAAAAGGCTGAAACGTAATTCTACGCTGAGGTCTAAAAGTTCGGGTTGAACCGCGTCTAGAATTTGTTGAAATTCGACGTTTCGGCTCCGATTTTGGAGCCATTTTCAAGAACTGTAAAAGAAAAAAATTAATAAATGGTTGAAACGTAATTCTACGCTGAGGTCTCAATCTGCCTACTCCTCAGGTATAATTACGTTCGGTTTTTGTGACTTGACGTCGGGGTCTCAATCTGCCTACTCCCCATGTCTCGTCACTGGTTCTCTCTAAGGTCTCAATCTGCCTACTCCTTCGAGAGAACTGTTCTCTCGAAGGAGTAGTAGGCAGATTGAGACCCCGACGTCAAGTCACAAAAACCGAACGTAATTATACCTGAGGAGTAGGCAGATTGAGACCTCAGCGTAGAATTACGTTTCAACCATTTATTAATTTTTTTTCTTTTTCAGTTCTTGAAAATGGCTCCAAAATCGGAGCCGAAACGTCGAATTTCAACAAATTCTAGACGCGGTTCAACCCGAACTTTTAGTTTTCATATATATATATATATATATATATATATATATATATATATATATATATATATATATATAAAACCGACTATACAAGCCCAAAATGATATATTCTGCCGACTTGCCAGACCAAAATTGACGTTCTCAGACCCGCCTTCGAGTCTGACAACGTTTTTAACCATGTTGGAGAGTCGGGAGGGGACAGGGGTGCATTTTAACTGAAAATTAGCAGGGCTAAAAAAGTATGTAGAACGTGCTCTTTTATATGGATTAAGTTCTGGCATTTGCAGCAAAGGGGGCATCAGTGTTTTATACAAACCCCGTTTATACGCGCTCCTCTTATAGGCAGATGTATCCGACGTTAAGGAACCCAGAGGAATTTAGCTCATTGTAATTGTTGACTCACCGACAATTGACCAAAACATAGCTTTCATATGCATCTGGTTCAAGCAAAGGACGATTATAAATATGTTTGCTTTGCCTAAATACAGTCTGAGTAGTGGATGAGGGGCTCAGTCCAAATGAGTCCTGCGGCAACATACGGGGTACTGACATCAGAAATGATACCAACAACTTCGAAAAGTTATGAGCAATGGATTCTTCAACTTGAAGTTACTGAATAATATTCATTCGATGTAAAAATACATTTTTTTCTTTCAAAGTTAGTAGAAAAGTGTAACACCTTAAGAAGTGTATTATTATGGAAGTGATTTCGCAAACACTACTCAAAATAAGGCAATTCCTAACTCGTTACGTAAATAACGCGTATCTCTTGTAGGCATTAATATACAGCGCAGAGGCGGATCCAGAAAATTGTTTGTGGCGGGGGGACACAAGAGAAAAAATCTGTATTTGTCAGATATTAATCTTCAAATATGAATTTATTTCATCGTGATATCTGTTGGAATATTGACAAAAATTAATTCAATGGTTCTTTGTCTCTTTATTAGTTCTAGCTCAGTTTATTTTGTGTTTATATCAAGGGCACGTAGGCACTTCAGCGTTTCATGCTGATATGTATAAAAACTGATGAGTAAGATTATCCGTCCTTTCGGACTCGAATGCTATTCTTTTTAGTCGTTATTTTATAAAGACAGATTATTCATATGATAGTTAGCGAGTTACGTCTAGACTTTCCAAGTGTATTCATCTAATGAAAGTAAACTAATTATTAGTAAAAGCCAAATCCACTGTGTTTTATTTTCATCCTATAACCAACAGGTTATGGGCCCAGACATTGAATTGTCTTGAAAATCAGTATGCATAATTAGTAAAAAAGGCTTTGAGTAATAACATAAATATTGATATTGGTGAATTTTTGTAAAAGTGACTTAGCTGTTAAAAATGGAGAGTAAAAGTGCAAAAAGGAACATTAAAGCGTTTGACGGTGAAAAGTATGGCGTATAGAAATTTCGAATCAGAGCGATTTTATCCGAATATGATGTGATACAAGTGATAGACAACGAAATCCCCGATCCGGTTACCGCGGAGTGGCAAAAACTAGAGCGTATTGCGAAAAGTGTCGTAGTGGAGTACCTGTCGGACTCATTTCTAAGTTTTGCAAAAGAAGAATTTACAGCCAAGGAAATTTTGCAAAACTTGGATAAAATATATGAACGAAAAAGTGTAGCATCTCAATTGGCACTGCGAAAAAGACTATTAAGTTTAAAACTTCAGGGTGATACCTCAATGATGCAACACTTTACGGAATTTGACGACCTAATTGCCGAATTATTAGCAACAGGAGCTAAGCTAGAGGAAACGGACAAAGTATCACATCTATTATTAACACTTCCGAAGTGTATGATGGTGTAATAACTGCCATTGAAACCCTGTCAAAGGATAATTTGAGTTTTGCCTTCGTTAAAACACGTTTACTCGATCATGAGGTAAAACTTTCAAGTGTAGGTCGGGATACTAGTGCAAAGGCACTTTTTAGTGACAATCAGCCTTTGATGTCAGAAGAAAATCGTCGTTTTAAACCGTCTCCGTCGCACACTCCAAAATTGCAGAACAAATTTCGCAAATTGTCCAGAAATATTAGTTTCAAAAATAAGAGAAAAACAAACGGTGTCAAATGCCATCACTGTGGAAGGCCTGGCCATATCAAAAGAGATTGTTTCTTTTACAAAAAAAGCAATAGATTATAAACAGTCACAAAGACAAAGAACTGTTCATACTGTGCAGCTAAAACATAACGAAAATCAAGGTTCTGCATTTATGCTTGGAAGTCAACAATACGCCGAAGCGGAAAAGAAGAAAATTACATTTATTTTGGATTCTGGTGCCTCCGATCACATAACCAATAGATCTGACTTAAGTACCCATTTTTCACCCCTATCAGCACCAATTAAAATATCTGTCGCGAAAATGGACAGTATATAACTGCAATGAAGAAGGGATCACTGGAAGATATGAGCAATGTGGGAATTCAAGGAATTTTGGAAGATGTCCTCTACTGCCCAGATGTCCCCTACAATTTACTTTCAGTAGCAAAAATGCAAAATGCTGGTCTCACAATTGTCTTCAACAAAAGAGGAGTTGAAAAACTAAAGGACGGTAAGATGGTCATGCAGGGTAAGTCTTTGAACAGTTTGATGTGTATTGACTTTACTTTTCCTCATATTTCACAAACATTTAGTTCCATAAAAACAAACTATGAAATATGGCATCAACGTCTAGGTCACATAAGTGAAAATAAATTTCTAGATTTGAAAACTAAACAAATGATTGAAGATATTTCTCTTATAAATCATATTACACCTACTGATGAACTATGCGAGGCTTGTATAAGTGGAAACAAGCACGGTTACCCTTTAATAAACATAAAGATAGAAATTATGTAAAGAGGCCGTTGTTTATAGTGCAATCTGAAGTATGTGGACCCATAACTCCATCAACTGTAAATGATAAAAATTATTTTGTTTTATTTGTAGAACATTTTACTCACTATTGTGTAACGTATCTTCTTAAAAACAAATCAGATACCTTTTCAGTTTTCAAGGATTATGTGGCAAAAAGTGAAACCCATTTCAATTTCAAAATTGGTCACTTATATTGTGATAATGGTGGAGAATATTTGTCGTCAGAAATGAAACATAATTGTATGGAAAAGGGCATAACTTATCACTTAACTGTTCCACGTACCCCACAGTTAAATGGTGTGTCAGAGCGTATGGTGAGAACAATAACTGAAAAAGCTCGTGCAATGATAAATGGTTCACAGTTAGATAAAGCTTTTTGGGGGGAAGCGGTGTTAACTGCTACCTACTTAATAAATATTTTACCAACTAGGGCTCTGAAGCAAAATAAAACACCAGATGAATTTTGGCATAATAAAAAGCCACTGGTAAAATATTTAAAAGTGTTTGGATCAACGGTTTATATTCATGAGAAAGTAAGAAAAACTAAATTTCAAGAAAAGTCATGGAAAGGAATATTAGTTGGATATGAACCAAATGGGTATAAAGTGTGGGACGTGGAATCTCAAAGGTATGTGGTGGTAAGAGATGTTATTGTGGATGAGACTACTTATTTAAAAACGAGGCCTGGGTTTCAGGCGGAAAGGGGTAACTTTCAAATCCCTCAATATAAGTCTGATGAATCTGACAGTGAAAAACCAGATGGTGTTAAATCTGGAGCTGTGAAATCAAATATAAATAACCCAGGAACCGAAACTGATATTTCTGACATTATGTCAAAATCAGTGGTACCATTAAAACTTCAAAATAAGTCTCATAAATCTGACAGTGAAAAACCAGATGGTGTTAAATCTGGAGCTGTGAAATCAGATATGAATAACTCAGGAGCCCAAACTGATATTTCTGACATTTTGTCAAAATCAGTAGTACCATTAAATAAAATTGAGTCTAATATAGAAGAATGTTCATTTCAAAATAAGCAGAATACAGAGTGTACTACAAACAAAGAGATACGAAAAAGTAGTAGGATAAAAAATCTACCCTCTGTCTCATATAATGAGGATGATACCCCTGATTATCTTTTATGTGCTCAATCGGTCTTATATAGCATTCCAACTTCTTATCAAGAAATGCAAAATAGTGCTGATAGGCTAGAATGGGAGCGTGCCATAAATGAGGAAATTGATTCTCTTTTACTCAATGAAACTTGGACCTTAGTCGAAAGACCTACAAATAAAAATATCGTTAGTTGTAAATAGGTATTTTCTTTGAAAAATGATGAGTATGGAAATCCTATCAAATATAAGGCTCGTCTGGTAGCAAGGGGTTTTAGTCAACAATATCTTGTTGATTATAACGAAACTTTTGCACCGGTAGCTAGAATTTCAAGTTTCAGGTTCATAATAGCGTTTGCCAATCAAAATTGTTTATTAATCCATCACATGGATGTAAAAACTGCATTTCTATATGGCAAATTGAGAGAAGAAATTTATATGAAGGTCCCCGAAGGAATCAAAAGTAAGAGCAATCAGGTCTGCAAGTTAAATAAAGCCTTGTACGGTTTGAAACAGGCAGCTAGATGCTGGTTCGAAGAGTTTGAGAAAGCACTTACAGAGAAAGGTTTTAAAAATTCTCCTGTTGACCGATGTATTTATATTTTAGACAGGGATGATATATTTAAAAACATTTATGTGGTTTTATATGTTGATGATCTTATCATAGTTACATCAAAAATTGAAACAATGAATAGTTTCAAAAATTATCTGATGCATAAATTTCTGATGGTTGATTTAAAAGAAATTAAACTATTTCTGGGAATAAAATTACTCGTGAAAGTAATAAAATTTGTTTGGATCAAAGTTCCTATGTGAAAACAATTTTAAATAAATTTAATATGTCTGATTCAAAGTGTGTCAATAGTCCACTTGAAAGTAAGTTAGACCTTATAGCATTAAATTCTGATAAAACATGTAATGCTCCTTGCCGAAATGCTATCGGATGTCTAATGTATCTAATGATATGCACGAGACCCGATTTGAGTGTCGCTGTAAACATTTTAAGTAGATTTATGAATAAGAATAATGAAGAACTATGGAAATGTATCAAGAGAGTTTTGCGATATTTAAAAGGTTCGATAAATATTAAATTGAACTACATACGAGGGAACTACAAAGAGTTTCTCGTAGGCTATGTTGATTCTGATTGGGGTGGTAATGATGGTAGTGACAGAAAAAGTACGACAGGATATTTATTTAAATTGTTTGAAAATTGTACAATATGTTGGAACACAAAACGTCAAAATTCAGTAGCTGTCTCATCAACAGAAGCTGAATATATGGCTTTGTTTGAAGCTGTAAAAGAGGCAATTTGGCTGAAATCTTTGGCAACCAGTATTAATGTTTTTACAGTTAAACCAATTATTATTTTTGAAGATATCAATGGTTGTATAAGTATTGCTCGAAATCCCACAAGTCATAAATGGTCGAAGCATATTGACATAAAGTATATTTTTCTAGAGAACAAGTTGAGAAAAATATAATTGAAATATGTTATATTTCCACAGATAATCAACTGGCTGATATGCTAACAAAACCATTGCCATCACCAAAATACCTGGAGTTTAGAACTAAGTTAGGTCTAGAGTAATTTATTGGTCTAATTAGGTTTTCCTGGGTTTTCCTAATTCAAGTAACAAATGTTGGACCAAATTTGTAATTGTTTCCCAGGCTGCACAAGGAAAGTACTAGATTGTGACATAGACTGTATGATTATATCGAGTTACTTAGACAGGTATAATAAGTAGTTTGATGTTGAAAAGTTGAATATTAATTTTTGAGGGGGCGTGTTGGAATATTGACAAAAATTAATTCAATGGTTCTTTGTCTCTTTATTAGTTCTAGCTCAGTTTATTTTGTGTTTATATCAAGGGCACGTAGGCACTTCAGCGTTTCATGCTGATATGTATAAAAACTGATGAGTAAGATTTTCCGTCCTTTCGGACTCGAATGATATTCTTTTGAGTCGTTATTTTATAAAGAATCTGACAGATTATTCATATGATAGTTAGTGAGTTACGTCTAGACTTTCCAAGTAATCTAATGAAAGTAAACTAATTATTAGTAAAAGCCAAATCCACTGTGTTTTATTTTCATCCTATAACCAACAAATAATAGGGGACCCAGGTTTGAACCCTGTGGAACCCCAGAAGTAGTGATGAAGTTATTTGAGTTGAAACCATTATAAGAAACGAACTGAGACCGTTGAATGAAATAAGGGTGTGCAACTGGTTGACGGAAATAACAATTTTAACAATCTAACTTATGATTTTTTCGAAATTTTTTTCTTCTTCATGTAATCTCTGGAAAAAAATATGAAAACGAATCGATTGATAGTCCTTTAGGACGAGTGATTTTATCTGGATTCGGTTAGTTTAAATGTTTTTGTCAAATCAACGTGTTTGAGTGATGAAAATAAAAAATTACCAATATAATTTGAAGAACGAGTTGCATTTGAAAAGATATTTTTTTTCGCCAATCTGAATAGTGAATAACCATTCATTTTTTATTTCATTAATTTTAATAATATAATATCATTATAACGTTTCATATGACCCGGTCAATGAAATCGACCCCAAATAGTTTTGACAGTTCAAAGGTAAACAACGTTTTATCGAGGTTCAGGCAGTTTCCACCACTTCTATTGGCCAAAGTACCAGAAACGTGAAAATTTGAGATGAGAGAAAAATAATCATGATTTTTCATATTATATTTCAGTTTTCAATACTCTGTATTTTCTGTCTTGAATTTTATTTGTATTTTAGAATCACTATATTACATAATATCAAATGACTTTTTCCTTTCAATTATCCATTTTGGGAAAACACTCATCCTCATTCCAGTTCTATAGAAATATCTTGCGAACAAAATCCAACTGAATTACAAAATCATGGCTTTCTAACATATTTCTCCTTTCTTGCCATCCTTTGCATTTTCAGTACTACCATATTTTTCTTAAACATAACGTGATAGTCACCAACTTGAACAGTGCGTCAACAGATTACTAGTAATATGTGAAAATGGGTACTTTCATCTAAGTATACCTACTTATTTTCATTCGCACGACAGCATTATTGATTTTTTTTTCATGATTTAGGAGTAATGTGAATAAATTGACGGATGCGTTTCCACTTCAAAGTACATAAATACTCATACGAGGTATAATCAGCACAATCCCAATTAAAATATATCTAAGATAAACTTGGCGACACCGCAGTGGCTTGGTTAGAGCGCTAGAACATATATTACCATGCAACTGGGCTTTGAATATATGTTCTAATTTTCTTTCTATTTCAGTTCTTGAAAATGGCTCCAAAATCGGTGTGTATATATATATATATATATATATATATATATATATATATATATATATATATATATATATATATATATATGTTCAGATAGGTTTCCGCGGTCAGATATTTGAAAACTAAAAGTTCTAAAAGTTCGGGTTGAACCGCGTCTAGAATTTGTTGAAATTCGACGTTTCGGCTCCGATTTTGGAGCCATTTTCAAGAACTGAAATAGAAAGAAAATTAATGAAAGGTTAAAACGTAATTCTACGCTGAGGCCTCAATCTGCCTACTCCCCATGTCTCGTCACTGGTTCTCTCTAAGGTCTCAATCTGCCTACTCCTTCGAGAGAACTGAGGAATTGTGGGTTGAGGAACTGTATTTATAGTGGACGTGGCTGTAATGGCCGTGTGCAATGTACAGTTCCTCAACCCACAATTCCTCAGTTCTCTCGAAGGAGTAGGCAGATTGAGACCTTAGAGAGAACCAGTGACGAGACATGGGGAGTAGGCAGATTGAGACCCCGACGTCAAGTCACAAAAACCTAACGTAATTATACCTGAGGAGTAGGCAGATTGAGACCTCAGCGTAGAATTACGTTTTAACCTTTCATTAATTTTCTTTCTATTTCAGTTCTTGAAAATGGCTCCAAAATCGGAGCCGAAACGTCGAATTTCAACAAATTCTAGACGCGGTTCAACCCGAACTTTTAGTTTTCATATATATATATATATATGAATAGTAACTTGTGACATCTACAGTCACTATATATATATATATATATATATATATATATATATATATATATATATATATATATATATATATATATATATATCTGCCTACTCCTCAGGTATAATTACGTTAGGTTTTTGTGACTTGACGTCGGGGTCTCAATCTGCCTACTCCCCATGTCTCGTCACTGGTTCTCTCTAAGGTCTCAATCTGCCTACTCCTTCGAGAGAACTGAGGAATTGTGGGTTGAGGAACTGTACATTGCACACGGCCATTACAGCCACGTCCACTATAAATACAGTTCCTCAACCCACAATTCCTCAGTTCTCTCGAAGGAGTAGGCAGATTGAGACCTTAGAGAGAACCAGTGACGAGACATGGGGAGTAGGCAGATTGAGGCCTCAGCGTAGAATTACGTTTTAACCTTTCATTAATTTTCTTTCTATTTCAGTTCTTGAAAATGGCTCCAAAATCGGAGCCGAAACGTCGAATTTCAACAAATTCTAGACGCGGTTCAACCCGAACTTTTAGAACTTTTAGTTTTCAAATATCTGACCGCGGAAACCTATCTGAACATATATATATATATGAAAACTAAAAGTTCGGGTTGAACCGCGTCTAGAATTTGTTGAAATTTGACGTTTCGGCACCGATTTTGGAGCCATTTTCAAGAACTGAAATAGAAAGAAAATTAATGAAAGGTTAAAAAGTAATTCTACGCTAATTGATTGGCTGTGTGATAGTTTCATATACAAGATGTTATATATTTTGACTTACTAATATTTTATTTCTTTTATTTTTCTTCCTTTTTTCTATGCTTTTGGATCTGTTTTACTTTGTTGATAAGTAATCTCATGTTTTTATTTGGCTAAAATTAATTTCTTTGCAGAAATATTAGCTTTCTTAGATGAGTTCCGTGTGTTCCGTTTTCTGATATTTTGGATTGATTTAGGTTATATCTTTTTAGAAAAGTATTTGTCAGGGTTTTTCTTTGGAATATTTTCATTTTATTTCTAAAAAGTTCTTTATTTAAAAATTTCTATCTACCACTCTCTTATACTATGTTTTCATGACAATATATATATATAATATATATATATATATATATATATATATATATATATATATATATATATATATATATATATTTTTTAGAAATAAAATAAAAATATTCCACAGAAAAACCCTGACAAATACTTTTCTAAAAAGATATAACCTAAATCAATCCAAAATATCAGAAAACGGAACACACTGAACTCATCTAAGAAAGCTAATATTTCTGCAAAGAAATTAATTTTAGCCAAATAAAAACATGAGATTAGTTATCAACAAAGTAAACCAGATCCAAAAGCATAGAAAAAAGGAAGAAAAATAAAAGAAATAAAATATTAGTAAGTCAAAATATATAACATCTTGTATATGAAACTATCACACAGCCAATCAATCACAGGTAGAGTTTAGAAAGGAGAACGAGGAAACTGAAAGTCAAAAAAAAGGTCATTTCAGAAACTAAATGACAAAGAAATTACAAGAAAAAAAAAAATTAAAACTCAATTAAATTTTAGTAGAAATAAAATAAAAATGTACCATATAGAAATAATTGTATATAGTTTAATTAATTATAAGAAATAAATAAAAATCAGTGACTGACAACCATAAGTGATCGAGAGTGTTTGTGAAAATCGGAAAATTAACGGGCCTGGTAACGAAAATAAAAAAGAGTGAAGAGATCAACAAGAAATGAAGTGGAGAATTTATAGAGAGAGTATTGAAAAATGACATCAAAATTCTAATAAAATGAAGAATTACATCCAAATCTCCAGAGGAACACTTATTAGACCAATTTAGGAAGTATTGAAACCGAAAACAACTTACCTTGACAAACGATTGGTAATAAATTCAACCTGCAAGTCAAACAGGAGAAGCTGGAATCTACCAGAACTAGAAGGGTATTTGATCCTTGTATAGACCTTTTCATTTAAGAAACGATTAGCTTTTGTTCTGTATATTGCGGAAACAACGACATGGAAGGAGGTATTCCAAATTTATTAGGGGACAAATAATTTAAAGCTAAATTCTTGAAGATCTAGAAACTCAGATCCCACTCGGAATTTTGCTAAAATTCAAAATTTTTATAAAAGTATTTGGAGTGGTAATTGTTATTTTCAATGTTCGACTCAATCTACCGTAATTCTAAAAATGAGATATTACTCGGATATTTCGAATTTTGAGCTCTATATAAATATCTGCATTTTAGATTGATTAGAAGTTTTTTACATTAATGAACAGAGATTTAAAATAGCATATGAAAGCTTGAAGTTTTAATGTGCTTCTTACTCATTTCAATTTTAAAAAGATGTGTGATTAAATTTAAATGAAACTCTCGTCTACGGCAGAAAATTACTGAAATAAGGGCTACTGTTCACGTGCATAGTAGCAATATCCAAAAATATTGAAAATCAACCTATAGTATAGGAGTTTCAAATCGTTCGGCGTTCCGCCCACAGAACTCATAATTATATATCTTAAGATATATAATTATGAGTTCTGTGGTTCCGCCGTACGATGAGGTTAGGTTTTTATCCATAAAAAAAAATACAAACCAAAGCGTCTGTATATTTGCCAATACAAACTGTAAATGTCAGGATCTCTACAGATCTAGCTGTTAATTTTATTTTATGATTACTGCAAAGAACTATCCTATTGTAGTAAAACTGCACTAACTAATTTTCCTAATTTATTTAAAACACTATTTACAACAATTATTCACTAAACGTTTACTATTTCAATTTATTTCTACTGTGGCTATTATCAGCGAACTCTGGAACTGTAACTCCCTCTCCATTCTGACTGTCCCGCTTATATTCTCCCAAGCAGTTTTCATTCACGACTCTCGAATATTCAGGAGTATAGAACATTTGATCTAGATGGCTCTTCGAATAGTATCGAAAAATCGATTTATTCCAGCTTGTTCTCGGCGATCCGTACGCCAGCAGATATGCAGTTGTAGTTGAACGAGGGTGCATAATTAATTAGATCAGGGCCTGTCTCGGGGCCGGTCTCGAAATCGTTACATTGCCCCCTTCTTAAAGACGTTTCGCCCCGAAACGTCATTCTTGGAGTGTGAAGATATCTGCAAGATTCTCCATGTCTGCACCTGGACGTTCGATGGAAGTAGCACTCCACAGTCTTCAAGTTGGGTCGAGGAAGATGGTTGCAGCACACCAGAATTTTGATGCCGCTGGATCTGAATATTGTCTCCAACATGCTTCTTATAACTCTCCAGTCCAGCCCATCAAGCCCACAGGCCAATTTTGGGATTGCCAGGTCTACAATATTCTGGTCCAGCATCGTGTCTCTCAATCTCGTAAGGCTCTTCCAAACATCTTCATAAGACGGCTTATCTCGAGAACGCTTCTTGGTAACCAGATAGTAGATGTTTCTCTGGCCTTTCCTCAGCTGTAATACCCCTCCAACTTCCGGGTTCTGTTCTCTCAGTTCCTGGATTCGACCGAACTTCTTGGAGAAAACTACTGCAATGCCTCTGGACATTTGGAGATCTTCTGCCACACAGTGAGCTAACGCGTAATTGGCAGGCACATTGAAAAGATCTCGTGACTCCTCTCGGGTTACCCCATATTGAACTTTCTGTCCGTTCGAGTACAGGGACATGAACCTCTGAAATGTCATTTCGTCCTCCGGTGATCTGACGGTGCGGACTTGGTCGTGGTTTCCGGCGTAAGGGGACAACCTATTGAAGTGGACTACCCTAGGTTTTCCTCGTGGTGGCTTATATATGCGGTAGACGAGGTCGTTTATCCTTTTCATGATCTTATATGGACCTTCCCACGAGTTCCGAAGTTTCGGTGATAGTCCACGCCGACGTTTAGGGTTGTATAGCCAGACAAGCTCACCTGTCTGATATCCACCAGCATCCGCCTTGATGTCGTAGGTCTCCTTCATTCTGTCGCTGGCACTCTGGATATTCAAACGGACCCGTTCATGGATGTCGTCCATTCTCTGTCGCAGTTTGCTGACGTAGTCATCTCCCGCAGTGTCTTGTCCTGGTGGCGTCCCAAACTTCAGGTCACATGGAAGCCGCAGCTCTCGGCCCATAATAACACTAGCAGGGGTTTGGCCGGTTGACTCATGAACTGCGGAACGATACGCCATCAGGAACAGATAGAGGTACTGGTCCCAATCCTTCTGGTGGTCAGAGACTACCTTGGACAGGTGGCGGTTCATCGTCTTATTCATCCGCTCCACCATTCCATCGGACTGCGGATGTAGATCTGTGGTCCTCGTTTTCCAGATGTTCAGCATCTGACACATCTCCTGGAACAGGTTTGACTCGAAATTCCTGCCTTGATCCGAATGCAGTTCTAACGGGACACCGAATCGACAAATCCACTCCTTCACCAAGTCGTCGGCAACGGTGATGGCTTCTTGGTTGGGCAGGGCATAGGCTTCGGCCCACTTGCTGAAGTAATCCATCGCCACAAGGATGTACTTGTTCCCGTGTTCAGATTGTGGGAACGGGCCAGCGATGTCAATGGCGATCCTTTCAAATGGGCTGCCCACATTGTACTGGCGCATCGGGGCCTTAGGTCTTGTTCGAGGCCCATTACTGGCAGCGCATACAGCACATTTTCTGCACCAGTCCTTGACGTCAGCTTGACAATCGGCCCAGTAGAACCGTTGCCTAACTTTCTGGAGGGTCTTGGTCACTCCCAGATGTCCTCCGGTGACCCCATCATGGATTTCTCGGAGCACTTCCTGTCTTCTGCTCCTGGGAACTACTACCTGACGTCTTTCTTCCCCGCCATCCTCCGACTCCAACACACGCTTCAAGACTCCATTGTCTAAGGTGAAAGAGTTCCATTGGGTCCAGTAAGTTTTAACGACTGGAGAACAACTAGCTATTTCCTGCCACGACGGTCTTCGCTCACTCTTCTTCCAGCCGATGACTAAACCAAGATCTGGATCTTTCTCTTGGTCTTTCTGGATCTTGTGGTCATTCCAGTTATCATCGACCGCCGTGGTTCTGCAGAGTGTCGACTCCTTTTCCTCTGTTCGTCGGCAGTGCGAACAGTCGTCTGGACATGGTCTTCGCGATAGGGCATCCGCATTCTTATGGCTGGTCCCCGCCCGATGTTCGATCTCAAAGTCGAATTCCTGGAGCCTCTCAATCCAGCGTGCCACTTGACCCTCGGGATTCTTAAACTGTAGGAGCCATTTGAGAGCTGCATGGTCAGTTCTCAGTAGGAATCTTCGTCCATACACGTACTTGTAGAAGTGCTCAACTCCCTTGACAACAGCCAACAGTTCCCGCCTGGTGACACAGTAATTCCGCTCCGGTTTACTGAGGGTCTTGCTGAAGTAACCGATGACCTTCTCTTGTCCTTCTTGGATCCGAGACAGGACAGCTCCAAGTCCCACGTTACTGGCGTCCGTGTCCAGAATGATTTTTCCGTCTGGAAGTGGGTAGCTCAGGATTGGTGCGTTGATCAAAGCTCCTTTCAACTTCCTGAAAGAATCTTGACATTCATCTGACCACTGGAACTTTGTCCTTCCGTGAGCCTGGTCAGTGGTTTTGCGATGTTAGCAAATCCCAGCACGTATCGGCGATAGTAAGTGCACAAGCCAAGAAAACTTCGAAGCTGGTGAATGTCTTTCGGAACGGGCCATTCCTTAACAGCTTTGATCTTCTGCTCATCTACTGCCACTCCTTTCCCAGAGACAACGTGGCCGAGATAACGTACTTCTTTTTGGAACAGATGACATTTCTTGGGGCTCAGTTTCAGTCCGGAGCTTCTCAGTCGCTGAAATACCTCTTCCAAGTTTTTTACATGGTCCTCGAACGATCTGCCAACCACAATAATGTCGTCGAGATACACCAGACACGTCTTCCATGATAGTCCTTTCAAAACCGTCTCCATCAATCTTTCGAACGTGGCTGGAGCATTGCAGAGGCCGAATGGCATAACTGTAAACTGCCATAATCCGGAGCCGATGGTAAAAGCTGTCTTTTCTCGATCTTCCTGGGCCAGTTCTACCTGCCAGTATCCGCTCTTCAAATCTAAGGTCGAGAAAATCGTAGATCCAGCCAGCGTGTCTAGCGTGTCGTCTATCCTTGGGAGAGGGTAGCTGTCCTTTTTCGTCACGTTGTTTAGTTGACGGTTGTCTACGCAAAACCGTGTTGATCCATCTTTCTTCTTCACCAACACGACTGGAGAGTTCCAGGGACTGTCGGATGGCTCGATGACTCCGTCTTTCTCCATGTCGCAGACTATTTTGTCAGCCTCCTCCTCTTTGGCGAGAGGAAGTCTTCTGGCTGATTGCCTGATTGGTCGGGCATTTCCAGTATCTGTCTTGTGCTGAACCACCTTTGTTCTACCGCCTCTGCCTACTCCGGTATCGAAGATGTCCTGATACTTCCTGACTAGTTCTCTCAGTTTAGGCTTGTGTGCTGGCCCCATGTCCTTGGACGAGATAGCAACCAACTTCTCCAATTCTGCTGGCATGTTACTGGCTTGGCTAACAGTGCCACGTACACTCCTGATTACAGAGGAAATTGACGAGCAGTGCCCCAAAATCGTTTCCTTCTTCAAGGTCACCGGGTAATAATTGACATTCATTACCCTTACTGGCACAAATTTATCAGCACGCAACAAGGTTTTTCCTAGTGCAATTCCTCGTCCAATTTTCTCATCATGTAGCTTGGGCTCGAACATCACCACGTTTCCACTGCTCGCACCTCCATCCAGGCGAGCCTCCAAAATGGTTTCAGCCCTCTCCGGTACGCTTACGTCTTCAGCCAGCAGAACTCGAACCATTTCTTCATTTCTCCCATGAAGTACCAGCTCTTCTCCATTCACTCGTAGAACGCCGTCTCTGAAATTCAACTCGAACTCTCTGGAGTTCATGATGTCCATCCCTATGATTGCATCATCCTCGATATCCGCTACTAGAGCCCGATGTTTCACTTTAGTGCTGCCCAAAGTCAGTTCAATTGGAAGTTCACCATACACAGTTGCCGGCTCTCCAGTTGCTGTGCGTAGCTTCCAATTCGACGATTCGATTCTTGCCGGTGTTTTGGCAAAAGTAGGTCCAAGGATTGTCCTAGTCGCACCCGTATCAAGGAGCATGGTGCGAGGCTCGTTGTTAATAAGACCGTCTACGAAGACCCCTTTGTCTTGTCTTTGAAGTACAGCGACATATGCATTGTTAACTGGGGCTTGTTGGATACGGGCTGACGATTGCTCCTTCTTGATCTTCATCGTTGATGTCGATTTTTTCAATGTTGGACATTTGCTACGCACGTGCCCAAGTTCTCTACAATTTCGGCATCGAATCAGTCTTCTCTCAGGCACAACTTCCTTCAACACTTTTCGCATCACAGCTTCCATATTAGTAGGCTCCTGTGGCTGTGGGTCTTCCTCGATCATCTGGCTCTACTCTGGCTTTTGCAGGATTGCTTTGCTGCTTCGAATTCCAGAGCGCGTGCCAATGCATCCACGAGATGTGCGGGGCGAGCTAGTGTTAGGGCTTGCCGGGTTTCCTGGTCACGAAGTCCATCCAAAAATGCCTGGACCGCTAGTCGCTCCATTACATTTTCCGGTGTAGCTGGGTACGCAAGACGAACCAAGCGTGCAATATCTGCTTCAAATTCTTGCAACTATTCGCTTGATTTCTGACATCGATTCTTCAGCTGTGAGTGATATACGTGTTCAAGGTGGACTTGGCCATAGCGAAGTTCCAAGTGTTTTACCAGCTGTTCATAGTCCTCCTGTTGTTGGGCGGTGAGGGTGTGTAAAATGTTTGTGGCATCGCCACGCAATGCCAGTGTCAATGCCAAAGCTTTTTCCCCAGCATTCCATCTATTTGCTTTGGCAGCAGCTTCGAATTGTCGGTGGTAGTTTGACCATGGAGTATTTCCGTCGAACTGAGGCGGATTCAATGAGAGCTTTCCTGGTTCCTTACTGACCTTGAAATCTTTGATGTCTTTTTGAACTTCCTCCAAGTTGGTACTCAGATCCGGCATTGAATTTCTGTTGGAAATTTCAGGAATGTGCACAGAATCCATTCGCTTTTCAAGCTCACTAAATTTTTCCTTTATTTCATCGTGGAGCGTTTCCTTAAATTTTTTCATTTCTTCTTCCATTTCATCTTTGATTTTCTCCTTCTCTGTTTCGACAGTTCCCATTCTTTCTTCTAACCGATTCGCCACACCACAAATTTATTTTTTTAAGCCTTCAGAGTTTTCTAGAAGCTTCATTTCTAGATTTTGCGAATTTTCTTGAAGCTTTTCATCTAGATTTTTTGAATTTTCTAGAAGTTCTTCTCTCAAATTCTTGGAATTTTCTAGAAGTTCCTCTTTCAGGGTATTCGAATTTTCTAGAAATTTACCTTGGAGTTCCTCTTTTAGACAATTCGAATTTTCTAGAAGTTCCTCTTTCAGGCTGACAGAATTTTGTTGAAGTTCTTTCAGACTTACGGAATTTTGTTGAAGTTCCTCCTTCAAACTATTCGTGGTTTCCTCGAGTTTGTTCATTATAGCACTCAAATCGACTCCAGAAACTTCGAACAAAAATGTTTCGGGGTCTTCTCCTTCTTCAATCAGTCCATTTGAAAGTCTCTTCTGTAGTACGGCCTTCTTTCCAGTTGTTTCTAATTCACGCTCCTCTAACTCTTGCTTTAATTCACTAACTTTAAGGTCAACAAGGTGAACTCTTCTCGGAAACATTTTGTCTCTTATTGTCTTTGCCGAAATATCAGTCTATTATTTATTTCATACAAAAAGTTTTCAGTTTATTGTCCCGCGACGCGCAAAACTGTCCACTTTGCACTCAAATGTTCAACGGGTTCACTAACTGTCTATTAGGCGCAATAAATGTCTATCAGTTTTTCAACGCGACGAACACTTTAACACTTGTTTATTTTAAACATCCGACTTCTGACAACAAATATAGTAAAACTGCACTAACTAAATTTCCTAATTTATTTAAAACACTATTTACAACAATTATTCACTAAACGTTTACTATTTCAATTTATTTCTACTGTGGCTATCTATCAGCGAACTCTGGAACTGTAACTCCCTCTCCATTCTGACTGTCCCGCTTATATACTCCCAAGCAGTTTTCATTCACGACTCTCGAATATTCAGGAGTATAGAACATTTCATCTAGATGGCTCTTCGAATAGTATCGAACAATCGATTTATTCCAGCTTGTTCTCGGCGATCCGTACGCCAGCAGATATGCTGTTGTAGTTGAACGAGGGTGCATAATTAATTAGATCAGGGCCGGTCTCGGGGCCGGTCTCGAAATCGTTACACTATTTTTTGTTGATATGAAAACAAAAATCTAGTTGTTTTTCTAATCGGTTCACAATGAAATAATGCTCAGCAAGTTATCTATCTAGGGCATCTTGGTGTCCTTTAACCAGAAGCAGTCAGTTTGATTCTTTATATGATAAGTTATGATTTACCATTTCCTCATAATTTTGCACTAAGAATATTAATTATCCATTGGGAAATAATGGTAATAAATAAATTGTATAGTGTATTCCAAGTAGTTATTCGATGTCAATATCAAAAACATTAGTGCTATGTCCTCCCTTTTTTTATGACTTGAACTTGGCTCTTCAAGTTGACTCTCATTTGATATCTGAAGAAACTTGGAGTGTATTAGTTAGTACTTTGAGGTGTAACACCTATATCAAAAGCCCAAATAGAGTAGCGAATATAACATATACCTGCAGATGATATATCAATGAAATCGAGATATAATGTGAAGGTCAAGCCATCCTTCGGAAGGGACGTTAATCTCGAGTCAATGGATATTGGGTTCGTTAGACATCTAAGTGTACACAGTGACTTCGGTGATAAATTTTGGTAGTAGACATATGCTGAAGTTAAATAAAGCACAAAGGGAGAAATCTTACATGTTCTCGCTGAAAACCGATGATTGAACTTCCTGTTATAACTGCTGCATAAATCCACCAGATCACATAGAAACAGAGCTAAATGTATCAGCAGATTCATTGAATGTGTTGGATCTCCTCATAAATCTTTCAGATGATAATTTAATTGATGACTTACCTCTTGCTTCACTAGAAGAAACAATAAAATAGACGGAGCCAATGGCTCAATGGTTCTAGAAATATGTTTTGTGTTTCATTGCATTTTATTGAAATTACAATACGAATCATCAGAAAATATACATCACATAAGTTCATTCAAAAGACACTTAAGAAAAAACAACTTATATGCAAAGTATACTAAATAAACAGATTTATATTGAAGTAATAAAATAAAACTGTGGTGATCAAAACAAGATTTAGATTTATCAACAGTGATATAATTTGTTTGGAATTTTATTATTACTAAAAACACATTTCATCCTTGGAATACATACATACATACTTTCAATTCGCTCAACCAGCTGTTATATGATAGAACTCGAACAGAACTGTTCCAGCAAATAATGGGACAATTATCAAGCAAATTCGACAAAAATAATTCAACAATGATACAATGAGGAAAATATGTTAGAAATAAATTTTTTACATCGTATTACTAAGAACCAACAACTGAACTTATCTTCATGCAAAAACTTTTTTTATTAAACTGTTAATCTTCTGGTCATTGTTACTAAGTGGTTGTCAATTCATAAATCACTTATTAAAATCATCAATTGTCTATTGGAATCAACAAAATTCAAAAAGTATCTTACAACATTCAAATGAAGTCTAAAATCTTTTCTACTTGGTAAATGTTTTTATACACTCGATGATTTTTTATACGATCCACTGTGTTTTCCTGTACAGAACGAATTTGTATTTTATCCATATATTATACTTTTTTATAATTATTTCTTGTATTTTGTCATTGCCCCTTAGTATTAGACATTTTCCTAACTACTACACAAAATAAATTTTTTTGATATTTGAAGGAAATGAAGAATTTGAATACCTACACGTTTGAACTCCCATCGATGGCGATTCGATTAATTTCATTTTATGCCAACCAAGCTGGTGTCTCGTAATCCGGTGTGGATGGACGGCTTCCGCAAAGTTTCGGATTTCTCCGAAACCCCCTTCAGCCGCCCACCGCTCTGCTCCAAGTGACCTGGAGGGCAAGGACGTCGTCACCCAGGGATTTCGGGTGGCAACTTCCGTGTCCCAGCCGACACCTGATTCGAAATCTGCCTTCGTAGCTCTTATTGCTTGTTCTGGCCGTGCATATTGTATCCCTTGGGAGGTACGCTGAACCCGCCCCTGGAGAGATATGGGAATGCGAGCACCCAACTCCCTCCGAGAGCCTTCCACCACCCCCTAGTTCTTCCACTAGGGCCTCAGCATCACCCGGTTCCCTTAGGGTATGCACATCTATATCCGGCCTCCGCTGTGGTGCGTGGGGCACACCCGATGACCCCGGAGCGCTTCGGCGCATTCCGAGGGGGCGTACCTCACGAGCTTCGCCAGCACGGACTCCTTCGTAGCCCTCCGACCTGCAAACAGATACATTTCTGGTTAGTCGAAATTGCTCAAAACGGGCTTCCAAAGGTGGAGTTGTGACAACTCCCGCGGAATCGATTACTAACCCTACCTGAGCCGACGGGGAAGGCTGCCTCCCTCCGTCTAAGCTCGACTCTAAAGTACCTTGGTCCAGCACACTTCTCGGGGACAAGGTAGTTGACATCGTCAACTCACGGTATTCCCCGGTAGTACGTACCTGGGGGACGTCTCCGTCGAGGCGTCGCGACGCTTCGGGGAATAGACGCCTGGCGTCTAAGTCACCCGACGGCGGAGGTGTCCGAGAAAGCCCAACGCCGGCGAACACGGCTTGGGTATTCTCCTCCGCGAGCATATGAGATCTCAATCTCATATTCGTCATTGCTCTAAAGGACAACAATTACGGCTGTAATGTATTGTCGGGCTACTTGCGTGTGCAAGTGTGTGGCAAAGGAGAAGTGCACTAAAATCGACCTCGCGTCGACCCAACTCAAGTGTGACGATGAGAAGGGTCACCCTATAGCTAACTAACCTAACACCTAACAAGACCTCGCCGGGAAATGGACGAGGGAGGAAGGATTCACGGTTTAGAAAAACTATCTAAATAAAATTTCCTAACTTCAAAATTGTGTGAAGCACCAAAAAGGAAAAATTAAACTTGAAAAATTTTTACTTCAAAAATTTACAACTGGATGTGACAAAAACCAAGACAGAGATTTGGGTAAAAGGATCACGGAGCCTAACCAGACTGTCTCAGGTGGAAAAGCCGAGAACAGCCGCAGGAAATGGGTATGGGAAGGACGCGAAACCCCTAGGTACCACAGGAAATGTGGCTCGCCAACGACAAAGTCGCAGCTAATGATGTCTTGACAGGCCGAGGAATTTAAGCTCGAACGATACAATCTTCGTGGAACTCTACGATCGAGCCGATTGTATCAGGTGAGATCTCGTTTTGGTGCCAGACCCCTTTTCATACGATGGGGATTTTTCGTCAACGTCGCGTACAGGTATTAAGTCGGGAAATAACTTTGATGAAGTTAAATCCCTAAGTGTCCGTTGCAAAAGATCACTTTACACTGATTATTGCTCGAGAGTTAAACTACCTATCAACGTACTTTCGTAGCGCGAATAAAACACCTGTAAACCGTACAAGTGAGTCTAACCCCCTTTAAGATAGAAACAAAACGTTATGAATCTACTGTGAACTGAATTATTATTACCGAGAACCTGACTCTAACTGCTAGCCAAAACGATGAATTGCAGAGACAAAAGGCAAAGCCAAACAAACGTAAGTTATTTAACGGAAACACAAAATTGATTATTACACTGCAATTCGACAAGAAAGAGTGGCTATCTGCTGCTTCGCTGCTTGCATATTTATGCAATCCTGACTGCTGAATCCGCGACACCCATTGGCCTAGAGGGCCAAAGTGGGCGTCGCCCTTGGCTGAACAAAACCCTAGCTCGCGAAAACGCGCGGGATTTGGGCAAATGACCGTTAAAGTCCCGTTACCTGCGTTTTCTAGGGAGTATTTGACAAAAGTCACTAAATACTCCCCAGATCTAGGGAGATATTGAAAGTCAGAATTTCAGATATCTCGATTCCTAGGGCGGTCCGATATTCGGAGAGCCCCGAGAAAAACCATAAACCAACGTGATTCTTGAACGCCGAAGAAATACACGTATTCCTTCGCCGAGGAATCTATACCCGTTTTCCGATTTGGCCAACCTGATGAGAAATCGAATTGAAATAAAATAATTTGTGAAAACAAATGGAGCCACGGAATCTTTCCACCCAACAAGAGACTAGCGTGTCGAAACCTTGCTCTAAGTGTTCTGTATACCGGGTGCTCGACTGTTTGGGGCCACAAATTAATAAAATTGAAAACTAGTCAGGAATTTCCGGTAAATCGGTAAAACTACGTACAGTGGAGTTCCACTGGGTGGAGATTGGGACTTTACATCATACAGGGTGAGACTAGACTAGTGACCTGAATATAATGCAAAAATCTAATATTATTCGACTGGCTTCTAGGTGAAAATTGAGAGTTATTAAATGTAAAAATGGCTCACTAAAGGTGACCATACACAAAAAAAATCATCGTAGGAGCGCGGCGAGCCTGCCCTGCGACACCCCCCTACTAAAGAGTTTAACTTGGTCGAAGTTATTTCCAAACGAAACAACCGACAAAAGCTAAATTTACGTTAACTCCCTAATAGTCACCTTCCGCACTCTGATGAACCAAGGCTGGAACCACCAAAGTTACTGGAGCGTCATCCTCCATGTCGGAATCGTTCTCAGTACAGTCTTTACTAACTCTAGGAGCTTCGCTGTAGCTCTGGGCTGGTACGGGATCTTCGTCAGACCCGGTCACCGAAACATACTGACGGGCGGAGTCTGTCGGTGGCCGCTGGATCGGAGCTCTGTCGGAGTCCAGCGCCACAGCTCGGCATCTCCTTCGCCGTCCTGTACTCTTACTAGGAATCTCAGTCCTTACTGAGCCTTCCTGTCTCACATTCTCTCCCGGGTCGACCATCAATGATAATGGAGACCCCCCTACTGGAAGTGCTAACTCTCGGATAGCAGCTTCCACTTCCGAATCTGAATCGTACGCTGGACCTTGGTCTGAAACGACCGCTTGACGGGTAAGAGCGTCTACTTCAGTAGTAGCACGCCCCCCTACTGATAAGTTTGCGACGGGGAGTTCAGAATCTCTGATCTCCAAAAGGCCAGAGTTCACCACCGGCAACGGACTCCTACGGGATACTCCTCTCTTCTCCGCGCAGTCTGAGTCGCGTTTCCGTCCTTGTGGATTCCTCCTCAACCTTTTCACTGTCCGCCGGACCGCTTTGTCCTTTGGATCGAAACTGACCGTTACTTCCCGTGGATTCGTTGAGTTGGGTGCGTCAGCTCGTACCCGGATTAACGAAGGTGGCTTCGGACCGCCCCCAGTCGTCGGCCTAGGTGTGACTTCCCCTGTCACTTCTTGGTCAGCGTCGTTGGACTCTGGCTGATCCGGACCTGGGCCACCATCGTCGTGGCGGACGCCAGCCGGCAAAGTCCTGCTTACCCAAGAACGGATATCGTCTACGTGCACCAGCCTCTCGGTGCCGTTCCTATCTACGAGGTAACTGTCTCGCCCCATCACCCTCGTGATCGGATGCGGTCCTGACAGTGTACCTCCGAAGTTTCCTTTGACGAAATTCCTAACTAAAACGCGGTCGCCGACCCCGTAGGTCCGTGGCGACGGTAGATCTTTATCAGGGAATAAATTCCTCTGATAAACTGCCTGACGTCTGGCTGCTTTTGCAAGACGTTCTTGCCGATCTTCGGGGCTATTATGTACCGGATCTCGGTACGTAGGTAGCCTCCAATCTCCTGGACGACCAGGTGTATATCCTAACAATAACTCCGCTGGAGTCTCCCCTGTTGCTCTATTCTTACGGTTCCGTAAGCAATAGAGACTTGCAGCCAGACCTTCTTCCCAAAACCTTTCCGAAGTGGTTTCCAGCATCCTTGCTCTTAGGCACTTCTTCAGTTCCTGGACCCTTCGCTCGACAGGGTTCGCCTGTTGATGATAAACAGGTGAAAATTTGACCTCAATGTTCTTCGCATCGTAGTATTTTAGCAGATGATTGCTCTGAAACTGCGGGCCGTTGTCAGAAATGACGACTTCTGGACAACCCCAACGAGATAAGATTTCTTCGTCTAGAAAACGAGAAATTACTTTCGACGTGCATGTCTTAGTGGCCTTGGCTTCAACCCACTTTGAAAACATATCGACGGCAATTACCACGAACCTGTTTCCCCTCCTTGAGGCTGCATAGGGCCCCAGGACGTCAACAGCCAGCATCTGCCACGGTCGCTTCGGCACACTAGGCCGTTGCGGTGCCGCTTCCTGATGCCGTACGGCTTTAACGCACTGGCAGACTAGGCAACCTCTCACGTAGGCCCGGACGTAGTCCTCCATGGCCGGCCACCAATAGTGCCGTTTTAAGGCACGTAAGGTTTCCTCTTGACCAGGATGACCAGCGGTCGGGTGTTCATGGTAATAAGCCGACACGTCCTCACGGAGCGCCTCGGGCACATACAATAGCCGTTTACCAGCAGAAGAAACATATACAACCCCTTGGACATCCGAAAACTTGTTGATAAAACGAAGATCGTCCCTGGACATAGGACCTAACTCCTGTATCGTTCTGATACGCGCCCTCAACCTTTGCGTCTCCCTATCTATGGCCTGCCGCCGCACGACCACTTCAGCCGGCGTCTCTACGACGCTCACCACACCTTGGTGTTCAGACAATTGCACCTTCATAGGTGGCAACCCCATACGCTCTACATCAGCATCCAAGTCTTCACTGTGAGACCCCGAGGGATTACGGGACAAGAAATCAGCTAGCTGATTGTCTCGACCTGCGACGTGCTCCACAGTGAAGGAATACTCCTGTAGAAGTAAGGCCCAACGAGTTAACTTCGCTTTTGCGTCCTTGAACTTGGATAACCAAGTCAACGCTTTGCTGTCCGTTCGAAGAGTGAATGGACGGTCTTCGAGATAATGACGGTATCGCTTGATACCCCAAACAATGGCTAAACATTCAGTCTCGTTCACATGATAGTTTAATTCCGCGCCCTTGAGCTTGGCACTAGCATGCGAAACGATCCTTCTGTCGCCGTGACAATCGACTTGATACAGAACTGCAGCAATGCCTACCCCAGATGCATCGGTCTGCAGGAAAAACGGGAGAGTCATGTCCGGCCTGGCCAAGACCATAGGACGGCCCACGACTTCCTTGATCCTCTCAAACGCCTCCAATGCTTGAGAGTTCCACTTAAGGTCTCGACCTTTCTTCGACTTGAGCATGTCACTTATCGGAGCCTCCAACTCCGCTAAGTTCGGGATGAACTCCCGTAGCCAACCAACGGTGCCCAAGAATCCTCGGAGCTGAGAGACATTCTTGGGTAGCGGGAATTGTTGAACCGCTAACACATGACCTGGCATTGGTTCGTTTGACGTTTCCGTCACCACATGCCCCAAGTACTCCAGCCTACGCTGAGCGAAGTTGCACTTCTTTAAACTGCACCACAGGCCATGTGCTCTGAACCTCTCCAGCACAAGGCGGAGATGGTAGAGGTTCTCCTTTTCATCTTCGCTGTAAACGATTATGTCGTCTAGATATACTTTGACGAATTTATCGACATAACCAACCAACACTTCCGTCATAAGGATTTGGAAACTTCCAGGTGCATTCGTTAGACCAAACGGCATTGAGTTAAACTCATAACAAGCTCCATCTGGCGTAGCAAAAGCTGTATACTTTTTACTAGCCTCATCCATGGGTATCTGCCAAAACCCAGACTTCAGATCCAAAGAAGTGAACACTCTCGCTGTTCTGAGCTCTTTGATAGTCTCGTGAATACCTGGCAATACCGACGACTCGGGTATTGTCAGACTATTCAACTTCCTGTAGTCGACACAAAACCGAGCCGTACCGTCCTTCTTCGTGACGATAACGACCGGACTAATAAAGGCAGAATGGGACCTACTTATGACACCTGCAGCGAGCATCTTATCCACCTCCTCTTGGATAAGAGCCCTCTTCTGATCGGAAACTTTGTACGGACGGAGCTTGAAGGGTAGCTCCTCCTTCAATCGGATTTTGTGGCAAGCAGCCCTCGTCACTGGTTGCCTTGGAGATTCGTAAAAGACGTCTCCAAACTCTCGGATAAGACTCCGAAATTCCTTTCTTGAGAACGCCGGTAGCTGTACGTCCGCTACCTGTGGTTCAGGGAACTTTTCTGGTGGAAGATAGACCTCCTCCGCCCAGAAAATAGTTTGCCTAGGCCCCTTTCCAACGTACATGGTGCGACGTGCAAAGTCGACCATAGCCTCGTTTGATGCCAGCCAGGGACACCCGAGCAGAAGATCCTCGACAAGATCATCCACCACTTGCACGACAACTTCGTGAACAACACCATCTATTAACAGTTCGACTATTGTCTCCCCTAGACTGGTGATGCCACGACCGGCGCATGCAAGCTGCAACGGTGTCACTTGCTTCCTATCCACCCTCCAGGTGACAGGCAACAAACTACGTTTCAGGAGATTTAGCGAACTTCCGCTGTCCACCAAAACCCTAACTCGACGACCCATCAGTTCAGCCTCGATTCGCGGCAACTGATGCAATCGTCCCTCAACCTTGTTCGCTAAGCTAGTATCACAGCGACGATATAGACACAATGGATCCAGCAGATCCACCTCCGACTTCTTCCTAAGCGGGTCGGTCTCAATGAAACTCAGAAGTTCCGACTTGCGATTGACATCAAGTGCTGCAGCACCAACTGCAGCTAACGATGGGACTTGGCGATTGCATCCCTCAGGAACCTCGCCACCGCCCCGACTAAGACGTGTAACTCCCTCAGATGACATGCCTACCACGCCTCTGGTATCTACCAACGGGGAATGGCGATTCGCACCTGCGATCCCATCTGCTCTGCCCCTCGATACCGTCCTTGAGACTTGGCATGCATCGACCTCGAAACCTGCGTCCTGTGTGGGAGTGAGTGACAGACCACCACCCTCGGTGTCTTCACTACCCCGAAGTGGAACCGAAAAGAGTACGTCACTCTCGACGACTTTTTCGTTCCGAAACCTTGATTCGCAATCTTCCCTTGGATACACCTTTTCATCACGACTTGTGCCTATACCGGACCTGTGCCCAGTTTGCAGTGCCCTAGCACTCTCTTTGACAACAGGCCCCTCCTGGTCCTTCTGTATACCGATCACTAACTCCGAAACCTTGTGTTGTGGCGGATAGAACGACCCACCAACAACGACCTGGGGTACCTCAATGATTTCACAACTCCATGAACCTGAAGATGATTCATAACCCCTTTCATTCGTTCCAAAACTAGAACTTGACATGTTTGAAATGACTTTCAACCCTCTACGTTTAACGTCTGCCGACGAGTGAACTTTTTTCCGCCTACCACCAGTGGCGCGATCCACACGCTCATCTACCACACTGAAACCAACGGATTCACAATCTGACCGGTCTGCCCAATGTAGTTTGCCTGATGACGGTGGCGTTTCGGCTGAAACGACTCCAGCTTCAACATCCTGGAACTCCTTCTCCTCCTCCTTGTTGGGAATACATGCCGCATAATTTCTATGACAGTCCAACACTGTCACAGAACCGCAAAACGGTGTTGAAGGAGTACCTACTCCGATGGAGCCCCCTGATGGCTCCTGTTGGAGTTTTTTGATTCTTCGCAAACTGTGATTTTGTCTGCGTCCTTAGCTGACGTCTTACGACGCGAGATTTTACTCGCCTGTACGGTACTGACCGTATGTGCCTTACTGGCCTGATCTGACGGTTTTGTTCCCGTACTCTGACGTTTGGGACCGTTCTTGTTGTCATTTTGCTGAGGGCAATCTTTGTTCCAGTGAGCTCCCCCGCAAGTGAAACATCCGCTCGAAGGAACATTGTTTCCTCCAGAACGATTCGACCGATCGAAATTCTGGAATTTAGTGCCATTGTTATTAAAGTTACTTGACCTAACATGGTTCGAACCCCTGTTGTCCTGTAGCTGTCCCTGAGGACGTTTGGGTGGCACATCTTCGGCCTGATGAGGACGGTTGGTGTTCGAAACAAGTTTCGGCCCTGTCTGTACACTTTGGCTGGTGCTACGAAGTAGCGTCTCGACAGCAACAGCTTTTTGTGTCAGCTCTTCAATAGTTGCAAATCTATGCAATTGCAAATGGACTTTGATATCCGGTCTGATCCGGTTCAATATTAATCGCACAACCCTTCCTTCGTCCATCTCTGGGTAGAGCCTTTGTGAAAGACTCCACTTGCTCAGGATGAAGGAAGTTATTGACTCTCCCTTCGGCTGGTCAGTGCCAAAGAACTCCGCTTCTAAGCTCGAGACCAACAGATCGTTATCGAACCGTTCCTGGAGCCGGTTTGTGAAAAACTGCCAGTTTAGGCGTGAGTTGCGATATGGAGCATACCACTGCTGGGCTGCTCCCTTGAGCCACTGAGCTGCAACGCTCACCCAGACGGTTGGATCAAAGCCCCCCAAATAATCCTCAGAGGATTGGATAAATTGAATTGGATCTTCGTGAGGAAGCCCACTGAAACTGGGATGTGGTTTGTTGTTAATTAAACCCCCATCAACACCGTTTAGGGTTCCCCGACGTCTATCCTCCAGCAAATCCGCGAGTCGCACGAGCACGTCGTCGACCCCCGTCACTGGTCTTCTGGGATTCTCCTGAATCCGGACTGTGGGCACTGGCCTCCTCGATGGGTAATATCCACTCCTGTGGACATCACCGGGGTTGGAAGCGACGTTTCGAGCAACTCGAGGGACATCCTCAGATTCCCTATAATGCCGATTCCCGGTTGGCAACCGGGTAAACGTGCCATATGGGCGCCAAAGGGTTTCCGGTTCACCCATAACCATTTCACTGACTGGGAGTCTCTCAGGAGAGAGATCCCGAACTCTAATTCTGTTTGCAGGAGGAAGGCTACACCCGCAGATCCCTGAAGACGGTCTGTCTTCAGCAGCCCCACGTTGGGCGCCATGTCTCGTAATCCGGTGTGGATGGACGGCTTCCGCAAAGTTTCGGATTTCTCCGAAACCCCCTTCAGCCGCCCACCGCTCTGCTCCAAGTGACCTGGAGGGCAAGGACGTCGTCACCCAGGGATTTCGGGTGGCAACTTCCGTGTCCCAGCCGACACCTGATTCGAAATCTGCCTTCGTAGCTCTTATTGCTTGTTCTGGCCGTGCATATTGTATCCCTTGGGAGGTACGCTGAACCCGCCCCTGGAGAGATATGGGAATGCGAGCATTCCCAACTCCCTCCGAGAGCCTTCCACCACCCCCTAGTTCTTCCACTAGGGCCTCAGCATCACCCGGTTCCCTTAGGGTATGCACATCTATATCCGGCCTCCGCTGTGGTGCGTGGGGCACACCCGATGACCCCGGAGCGCTTCGGCGCATTCCGAGGGGGCGTACCTCACGAGCTTCGCCAGCACGGACTCCTTCGTAGCCCTCCGACCTGCAAACAGATACATTTCTGGTTAGTCGAAATTGCTCAAAACGGGCTTCCAAAGGTGGAGTTGTGACAACTCCCGCGGAATCGATTACTAACCCTACCTGAGCCGACGGGGAAGGCTGCCTCCCTCCGTCTAAGCTCGACTCTAAAGTACCTTGGTCCAGCACACTTCTCGGGGACAAGGTAGTTGACATCGTCAACTCACGGTATTCCCCGGTAGTACGTACCTGGGGGACGTCTCCGTCGAGGCGTCGCGACGCTTCGGGGAATAGACGCCTGGCGTCTAAGTCACCCGACGGCGGAGGTGTCCGAGAAAGCCCAACGCCGGCGAACACGGCTTGGGTATTCTCCTCCGCGAGCATATGAGATCTCAATCTCATATTCGTCATTGCTCTAAAGGACAACAATTACGGCTGTAATGTATTGTCGGGCTACTTGCGTGTGCAAGTGTGTGGCAAAGGAGAAGTGCACTAAAATCGACCTCGCGTCGACCCAACTCAAGTGTGACGATGAGAAGGGTCACCCTATAGCTAACTAACCTAACACCTAACAAGACCTCGCCGGGAAATGGACGAGGGAGGAAGGATTCACGGTTTAGAAAAACTATCTAAATAAAATTTCCTAACTTCAAAATTGTGTGAAGCACCAAAAAGGAAAAATTAAACTTGAAAAATTTTTACTTCAAAAATTTACAACTGGATGTGACAAAAACCAAGACAGAGATTTGGGTAAAAGGATCACGGAGCCTAACCAGACTGTCTCAGGTGGAAAAGCCGAGAACAGCCGCAGGAAATGGGTATGGGAAGGACGCGAAACCCCTAGGTACCACAGGAAATGTGGCTCGCCAACGACAAAGTCGCAGCTAATGATGTCTTGACAGGCCGAGGAATTTAAGCTCGAACGATACAATCTTCGTGGAACTCTACGATCGAGCCGATTGTATCAGGTGAGATCTCGTTTTGGTGCCTGACCCCTTTTCATACGATGGGGATTTTTCGTCAACGTCGCGTACAGGTATTAAGTCGGGAAATAACTTTGATGAAGTTAAATCCCTAAGTGTCCGTTGCAAAAGATCACTTTACACTGATTATTGCTCGAGAGTTAAACTACCTATCAACGTACTTTCGTAGCGCGAATAAAACACCTGTAAACCGTACAAGTGAGTCTAACCCCCTTTAAGATAGAAACAAAACGTTATGAATCTACTGTGAACTGAATTATTATTACCGAGAACCTGACTCTAACTGCCAAAACGATGAATTGCAGAGACAAAAGGCAAAGCCAAACAAACGTAAGTTATTTAACGGAAACACAAAATTGATTATTACACTGCAATTCGACAAGAAAGAGTGGCTATCTGCTGCTTCGCTGCTTGCATATTTATGCAATCCTGACTGCTGAATCCGTGACACCCATTGGCCTAGAGGGCCAAAGTGGGCGTCGCCCTTGGCTGAACAAAACCCTAGCTCGCGAAAACGCGCGGGATTTGGGCAAATGACCGTTAAAGTCCCGTTACCTGCGTTTTCTAGGGAGTATTTGACAAAAGTCACTAAATACTCCCCAGATCTAGGGAGATATTGAAAGTCAGAATTTCAGATATCTCGATTCCTAGGGCGGTCCGATATTCGGAGAGCCCCGAGAAAAACCATAAACCAACGTGATTCTTGAACGCCGAAGAAATACACGTATTCCTTCGCCGAGGAATCTATACCCGTTTTCCGATTTGGCCAACCTGATGAGAAATCGAATTGAAATAAAATAATTTGTGAAAACAAATGGAGCCACGGAATCTTTCCACCCAACAAGAGACTAGCGTGTCGAAACCTTGCTCTAAGTGTTCTGTATACCGGGTGCTCGACTGTTTGGGGCCACAAATTAATAAAATTGAAAACTAGTCAGGAATTTCCGGTAAATCGGTAAAACTACGTACAGTGGAGTTCCACTGGGTGGAGATTGGGACTTTACATCATACAGGGTGAGACTAGACTAGTGACCTGAATATAATGCAAAAATCTAATATTATTCGACTGGCTTCTAGGTGAAAATTGAGAGTTATTAAGTGTAAAAATGGCTCACTAAAGGTGACCATACACAAAAAAAATCATCGTAGGAGCGCGGCGAGCCTGCCCTGCGACACTGGTATCGCAAAAAAAAGGAATGTTACTAAAATACAGCCTGATTTTTTTTATGCAAACAATTATATACTTCCTGTAATACAAATACTCAAATAATGGGTCTCTGTTGTATTGCTTGAATTTCTTCAGTTCAACTTTGATGAATACTTTTACACTGGGATCTCTGTTCTGTGTTTCATGGAAAATATTTCATTGGATAACAGGATACATCATGAAATGATGGACAGGTTGAGTTTTCCTCATACAACGTCTTCACTCAAAAGGTTTACTTGAATACACTATGTAATGTACAATTGTTGGAATGCTTGCTGTGGAAAAAAAAGAAATAAGCTCTGAAAAAATATCACAATGTTGAACAAGTAAATAAAAAATCAAGCAATAAGTGAAAAATAATTTATTTTGTTTTTTGACCTGTTTTTGAATGTTTCTTTTTTCTATAAATCCACCACCAAACTTCAAATATCTTTTACCTCTGGATTTCATGATAAATTCATCTCCGGTGAAGTGGTCTGAGCAAACAAATTTGGCGATAGTATCTACATTTTCCAACCCAAGAAAAGATAACCATTGAGTTCTCCCAGGTTCTGCAGGATATATATTACATTAATATATCAGGTTGATAAATTGCGTAAATAGGTATTATATTTACTTTTTCAAATGGAATGAAATGGTTTTTAACATTTAACAATTCGAAAAGAAATATACACAATCCAATTATCTCCACTTTCAAATGATTGTGTATATTATAACTACAGCTTATAGTGCTACATATTTTAAAATTCCATTTTAAAACCAATATTCGACAATAGTCAATAGAATTAACTCGATTTGAATCATACATAACCATTATAAAAAAAATTAGAAAAGAGTTAATGGTGTTTACACAGAATTGTCTTTTTAACGAATCAAGACTTTAGATGAATAATTTCAATGATGGAAATATAATTAGTCAAAATTGTAATGAATATCAACAGCAAAACTTATCGTGATCTTGAGCGATTCGATTATACAGTACACAGAAATCATAACCTTAAAAAGGGGAAAAATAATGAATTTGAATGAAACTCTACGGTTACACCGTTACAATAATGAAAATTTAGGTTATCGAGTATATAACAGCAAAACTTACCGGTGGAAAGATCTCGGGTGATTCTTTATGAATTTCACATCACATGAATGCACTTTATAACCATGATTATTTAATAAAAAAAATCACAAAAACTAACAGGACGGAAACTAGAAAATATACTTTTAAAGCATAGACAAGAGTTTTATACTGTTTGAAAAGTTCAAATTCACGAATTCACAGTTAAAAACTCCTAAAAAGTCAATGCCGACCCTTACGAACGACAATGAATTGTCGAAATATTTGATGACAAGTGGCATTCATTCTCATCATTTGATTGGTCGAAAAATTATTTGAATCCCCTCTAGGGAAAAAACAAGTGAAAGAGTTGTTTCCGAATTATGGCACATGTGATATAGCCAAAATGCTTAAATGAAAAGGTCTAAGTCCGAAATTCAACAAGCAAACCAGCGCACGAGTATGAACTTTCCATCTTTCTGAACTTTTCATCATAACCAGTTAGAACACTAAGACAATTTCCACGTATTAGTGCACATAAACTATTCCTTTTGAGAACTTTATAAGTCTTATTTTATCAATCATTTTCATTTCAAAACATGAACTCTTCTGTGTACTTGTATTTTAGGTTAAAGGCAATTCCGTTTGAGGAACCATAAGAATGGCAAGTGTCTATTAAAACAGTGACGGAGCCGTTCCTCTAATGTTTTAAATTTGCATGATTTTGCCAAGTTTACATATTTAGCAAGTAAGGTAGTTTTCGTAGGGACAGGTAGAGTAAGAATTTAAGAAATCTACTGATTATTATGAGAGTTATTCCATTTTTTTTTAAATTTTACTATTGAGACTAAAATGAACAATATTTGAGTTGAATTCATATCTTTATTAAGGTAAGGTAAATTACATATTATTATCAGTGGCGGATCATGATCTTCGGCAGACTGAAGCGCAATTGACTTCAGCGCCCCTTTCCTTCTGAAATGTGCCTTCACAGCAGGCCATATATTTAAAAAACGAAAACAGTTTTTCTCGAATTCCATTTTTTATACGAATTCATTACATAAAATTTGCTGCTGCTGCTGCTGTCAACGATAACAAAAAAGAGAAAACAAAACAAAATATTTCATGATGTTCAAAAGTCTAGCCTAAATATGAACCTTTCTGGACTTTTTTTGCAAAGTTCGAAGTTCAGTTTTTCCATGACTTCCTTTTCGATAAAAAGAACTGAAAGGGCTTTGAAATTTTTTTTTGTGATAAACTTTCAAGCTGATGATTTTCCAAATGCAAAAAGACTTATCTTTTGTTGTTTGATTATTAATGATTACTGTTTCGGACTGCGACTTCTGAGAATGAAATAAATAATAGAACTTTTTTAAGGTGATTTCTTTTATTTTTTATTTTCAACCAAATTTGGAATTAGGGGTTTTGAGGTAATTCCGAACAAGTTTTTCCAATAGAATTTTTGACACAAAATCCCTCTTACGTTTTTTTATGCAAACATTATTATTCACAGTAGGCTAGTTTTTTGCAATGGCTGAAATGTAGCTTACCTATCTTGAAAAGCTTCATAAGATCAACATAAGGGATTTTTCAATTTTTGTATCAACTGAAAAATGAAGAAGTTACTGAGGTGTTACCATTTCAAGTGAAACAGACTGTATATTCAATGATAAAACGCCATGTTCTGAAGGTAGTAGCTAATTAACATCTTGAACTGAAGACTGAAGTACTAAGTAGTGAGATCGTGAACCTACGAATATGTCAAGAATCCGTATGAAATTCCTCGAAGGTACATACAAAATTTTAAGCGTTAAAAAAACTGTTTTAACTATTAATAGTTTCCGGTACTTTTCAATAAATAATTGACATATCGATAGTGCTGTCAAATATGAGGCAAGGTAAGAACGAGTTGATAATCAATATTCTATGTCGTATCAACATTTGCATTATTCTTTTCTACTTCACCTATACTCGTTGAATTTGTCCAAAGAACTCGATATTTTCGTTTAATGTGGTTCAATAAGTCTGATGTGTTTATACTTCTTTTATATTTTCTTGAGGATTTTTAATTCAATCCTCAAGAAAATTAAAGCCAAAATTATAGAACACAACTTAATCTTTTCTAAAGCTGATAAAACTGTTTAGTAATTCTCAATAAACTAGGTTATATAAATAAAGTAGAAACCTTTCCATCTGAACGATTTCAAACCAATAAATTCAAATCCCTCAATAGTTTCATCAACAAAACAAAAACATACATCAAAGTCAGCAATGATCTTTTTGAGAAGTACAATTCACATTATAACTTAATTACCAGTAACCCAGTCATGCCACGTTTGTATGGACTTCCAAAGATACTAAAATTAACATTCCAATCAGACCTGTAGTAAGTTTCACTAACACTCCAGTTTCAACAATAGCAGCTTTCATTTAAAATTTTATAAAAGAACTAACAAATTTCAAGCCGAAATACTCGGTAAGTAATACTTTGGATTTAGTAACAAAATTAAATAATTTAAATTTACCCAATGAAAATTATCTCATCTCTTTTGACGTCAGTAATCTCTATACTTCAGTTCCCAAATCTGAAACTGTACCTCTAGTAGGTGATATTCTTAGAAATAATCTTGTTGATGAAGACACCGTTACACAAGTTTTAACTTTATTAAATTTCTGCCTTTCTCAAGATTTCTTCGTCTTCAACGAGAAATTTTACAGACAACCAGAGGGCTTTCATGAATAATTTAGAAATTAACCACATAGTCAATGATAACAATGTTGAAATATTACATTGGCTTAGGTGTGTAGACGATTGTCTAGTCTTCACCTTTTAAGAAAAATAAATTCAATCCATCCTAACATTAACTTCACACTTGAAATTGAATTTGAGAAAAAATAAAATTTTCTAGATTTACCATCAATAAAACTGAAAATTTGGAATTTAGCATTTATAGAAAACCAACTCAAACAGATCACGTTATATCAGCTTTCTCCAATCACCCACATCAGCATAAAATGGCGGCTTTTCATTGCTACGTTCATAGACTACTTAACATTCCTATCTCTTCCATAAACTATAATAAAGAGTTGAACATTATCAAACAAATCGCATACCATAATGGCTACAACCCTAACATTATCAAAAATTTAGGGCCAATTTATGCAAATTGTCATTATCATTGTCACAATCATTATCACAGTTTTAATCTCAATTGTTGTTTTTTAAGACTAAAACTGAGGAAATTGCATAAATGCTACTACTGGAATGTACAGTTTCAATTTCATTTTATGATTAAGACAGTGATTGTAATTAGGACTATGACAATGACAAAGTTGCATAAATTGACCTTAATTCAAAAAGTCAAACATAAAAGAGAAAAAATCTAACCTATCCAATAGAAGAAAATCTTTCTAGATTTGTATCTCTACCGTTTATAAATGAAAATATTTCTCAAAAAGTCTCTGGTTGCATCAAGAATAAAATAACAAATTTAAAAATTTCTTTTAAAATAACAATAATTTAAGCAAACATTTAGTAAATTCAGAAGAAAAAATTAATAAATTATCAAAAAGTGGGATTTATAAACTCAATTGTAATGATTGTGAAGCTTCTTACATAGGACGGACCTGCAGACCTTTGAAAGTTCTTATAAACGAAAATCTGAATAAATCTGGAAACTCGGCATTTGGCCACCATATTAAATTCAGTAAACATAACTTCAGTCCAAATCGCAATTCACAAATTTTGAAACAAGTCAACTGAAAGAATTTCAATAGACTAGATTTGCAACATCCGATGTTTAAACACACAAGTTCAATTAAACAGATCATATATTCCTGTACATAGAAGACTAAAATAGCACATCATTTCAACCAAAATTTTCCAAATTTATTGTTCTTTGCTCACTAGGTGAACGTTCACATTCTGTAGTCACGAAACATTGTCATATGTCATATTCTCTCTTAACTCTCATTGGACATGGACCTTATGTCAATGTCACCACATTTCATCTATCAGCTTTCAATTTCACATGTAAAATTTCAAACATTTTTTTCCTTTCCGGTTTCTCGTGGTTGATGGTTCAACACGAGCTCTGCATTGCCTGGAAAAATGCGAAAAAACCGGAAATTTTAAATAAAATCCCTTAAATGGATTTATATACAGTGTGTCCCTAGACCAGTGGGACAGTTAAATATCTCTTGAACCAATAGGAATTTTCAAAATATTATTATTTCACATTATATTGCATTATGAGAACTAACTTCAGGAATGATTATTTTTTATACGAGGGGCGCAAGAAAAGCTCACAAAATCGAATATCAGTTTTTTAAATGGAACATATTTCAAAACATCTCATTCATTTAGGCTAATTATTAGTTTTTTATTTTTGAAAATCCGACAAGGCGTTGCCAAGTTATACCAGTTTTTATTTAATGCAGACATTTTTGAAGACAAACACATTGTTCATACTACGAAGAATTTATGAAATCATTCAAGGCTCTTGGTAGTTGGTAGCATATTCTATGATATGAAATACTCATCTCCTTCGAAAGTTATACAGGGTGGTCAGAAAAATGATATGATTTTCACGAAATTCAAACTGTCCTCTCATCAATTTTTCAAATCGTGCACCCTACAATATGCATGATTTCATATCCCATTGGTGGTTCGATTGCTTATGGTCAATAGTTGTGAAAGAGTGATGTGAATTCCATTATCAACAAATGCAAATAAAAAAAATTCACCAAACTATTTATTCAACTGTACTTAACTATTAAACAGACAAGTCTCGAAAAGAAAAAACTTCCTTGACGAATAAATAGACATGATAATAATAATATAAATGTTCGAATTACCTTCCGTTTGCTGCAAGGCACATTTCAAAATTTTTCATCACATGATTTTTTGTAACATTTTCCAACATTTGCGGTGTTATACTTTGACAAACCTTCAAAATTCTATTTTGCAAATCTTGGTTGAGTAGTATACACCTCTGCTTTCAGATACCCTCACAAAAAAAAGTCTAAAGGGTCATAAAAATATCCTTGAAAATTCCAAACCAAACATTTACTCCCCAAACCTTCTGAAAATTGGTTTCTCGAACCTAGTGCGGATTTTCTGCAGCCCAATAATGTAACTTATGACGATTTACTTTTCCATTATTGTGGAAGCGGGATTCATCAGACCACATAATTTTTGACAAAAAATCACCATCATCATGGAATCTTACCATCATCTCAAAAATGAAATCTCTCCGCCCATTATAGTCAGTTGGTTTTAAAGCTTGGACTAAATTTAATTTATATGGATGGTGCTTGTGGGTCTTTATAATCCTGTGTACAGAACTATTCGAGATCCCTGATTCCTCAGCAACTCCTCGTACCGATGAATGAGCATTTTGGTGTATGTATGCTAAAATATTAATCGATATATAATCATTCACGATTGACTTTGAATGTCCTGGTTGTTTGTTTGATGGTAATCCCTGATCATTTCGCAGTTTAGCCTCAAGTCTAATGAAGTTATTTTTTCCTGGTTGTCGTCGACCTGGGTAACGTTGATTGTACAATACACACGCTCTGCGAGAGTTTTTTCTCGCTTTGCCAAATATGAGCAACACGTCAACATATTCATCGGGTGAAAATAACTGTGGCATGTCAATGTGATGTGTTTCACAAATAACGGGGCAGCAACTAAATCCGTCGTAAGGGGCTTTGGACAATGAAACTACTTTATTGCATATAATCTTGAGAAACACAATAATGATGCATTAATGCATTTTTATTGAATGGGCGAATAGCGAATGTCATATAAGTGACATGACTTCAAATGTTCCAAAGCCATGCCGGACGGCTTGAGTTATTCATTTTTCCTCGATCCTCGAACTTGAAGGAAATTTTGGTTATTAATTTGTTTCACTAGTTACAAAAGTGATTACCTGTAGAGGAATATACAACTCAAAAGTTGAATAGGAGCATTTACAGAAGGTGATTATTGAATTTTGATTTTTGTTCGGAAATATGAATAGAATATTCATAAAATCTGTTGTGGATTC